>CM018683.1:74481724-74511724 GCA_009363875.1 Mikania micrantha
GACAAATTCTCCACCATCAAAAAGAAAAGGTAGCCGCACCATATTACATTTGGCCTCCACATCACAAAGATTGAAATATATTGCCAATATCATGATTAAACATGAAAATATCAAAAACACTTGGAGAAGAAACAAGTACCCATATAGCATAAAATGCAGAACCCAAATAATCCTCCATAACCACAACTCTTTTATAGCCAAAAAACCAAATATCTCCATGATTCCTTTAATAACCCATTAATTCATCTCTAGCAAGATCAAAGCCAAACCAAGCTATGGGGTGAATAATACAAGAGAGATTTGATATGTTTAGACAAGAAAAGAATAATGCAGCCAAGAGGACCATGCATACGTTCAACAAAACATGCAACAATAAACTCCATGGCATCTCCAAAGAAGCTTCAATCATGCATACCTAAATCAGCAAAAACCAACCAATTCATGCAACCCACCAACAACATCGAAACATACATTCGAAAACCAATTCATCTACCACCAAAAAAATATCGGTTGTAGCCGAAACTTGTGTGACCCGTAGCCACAAATCATCATGTATCCCCCATGTCTTCGAATGAATGAACATATTGCAACCCCATCCTCTTGATCACAAGTTACAACTCAACCCATAATACCCACTATGAATCGTTACCCAAGAAGGATACCAAGTCCATCCCAATGAACCTCAGCCGACTCACTTGGACATACGATGTGAGTGTAAATCCCAACAAGACAAACCAATCAAACCCACTACCCAATAAACTCCACCATGTAAAAATCCAATCGGCAATAACATCCATGAAAAACAAAATATTCGGCCAACAAGTATTCAACCAAACAAGAAATCCACCACCAACCAAATGATAGCAGCCGCAAATATTATACAACCACAATAGCAGCAGCCGTAGCACCAATTAGCCCCCATAATTCGATTGAATGAATCAAGTTGCCATCGAGGTAGTTCAGCAAAACATTGCCGTGGACAAACTAGCAATCCGTCCCCATCCTTTAATCATTCCTCATCATACTCGAAACTAACATCCACCATATTTTGTTACCCAATAGGTTGTCGTTATCATCACAATGATAATCAACACAAAATACTTGGATTTTCGAATATAAAGAGGAACAATCAAAACCCCGTAGACCATAAGCAACAAATCATTGGATTAAGTATACAATGAAACAAATATACTCAATCATAAGCAAACAATCACGATTCCATATAATATATCAACAAACAATATGAACCGGAAGAAAATTCAAAACTATAATCACAACCACACCATTTAGGTGTTCCCTTCAAAGCCGCCCCTCTCCTTTATACCAAATCAAAAGAAAAACCTCCACAATTTCGTTTAACACACCCCTTAGATCATCTCTAGCAAGATCAAAATCACAATCAAGCTATGTGGTGCAATAAATTAGAAGGATTTCGATCGATTAAGGCAAAAAGAAGGTACGGCCGTGAAAGAGAAAAAAGAGAGAATTTCTCTCACACCTTTAAGTGTGTGTAGTGAAAAATAGAAAAATGAATTTCCTTAGGGTTTAGGGTTTAGGGTTTAGGGTTTAGGGTTTAGGGTTTAGGGTTTAGGGTTTAGGGTTTAGGGTTTAGGGTTTAGGGTTTAGGGTTTTAGGGTTTAGGGTTTAGGGTTTAGGGTTTAGGGTTTAGGGTTTAGGGTTTAGGGTTTAGGGTTTAGGGTTTAGGGTTTAGGGTTTAGGGTTTAGGGTTTAGGGTTTAGGGTTTAGGGTTTAGGGTTTTTTTTTTTTTTTTGAAAAAGGCAAAGCCTTGGCAAACTTTATTAAAAAGAATAAAAGAATACAAACAAAGGCATAGGCTGGCACATACGCAAAGCCTACCCTAAGAGGAAAAGAAAATAAAACAGACTAAGTAATATCCGTGACAGATGAAACGCAACTAAATAGCACAAGGAATAAAATAACACCTATCCCATTTCTAGAGGTACACCCATAATAATGAATGATAACTATATAGAGTCTCTTATTTGTAGTATAGTCGTTATCAAACATCATCCTTTTTGTAAGCTTTGTACCAATCCACGCCATGATGCTTCCTTTTTACCCAATTACGGTTAGCATGATTCCATGTAAGCAACTTGGTTACCCATGTTTTCTTATTCCAGCAAACTATCCCACACTTCCAATACCCACTACTAATGCCATGCACATGCAAATATCTCATGAATTTCAACATTTGTGTAGTCAGATTGCATTGATCCTCATCATGAAATTCCTTATTCTCACTACTGGTTAACGTATCCACTCCATCTTCCAAACTTTGTTCAAGCAAATTGTGCATGATCTTGAAAGGCATCTTGAATGTAGCATAACTATGAATGTAATTGTTAGGCCCGTGCAATCCCGGTGTCTTGTCATTCACCAACCCATGATGGTATACCTGCAATAACAAATTCTCACGAAGGCAAAGTGTAGTGTGTGCATCAAGTACCAACCTGTTTCCCTCCCAATAATGTTTCCCAAACAGGTGTTTAATCACTCTAACACTCCATAAAACATACCCAACTCTCTTGAAGGTAGTGCACATTGTGTGATGTGTACCAACCTGTTCCCCTCCCTTAGAAGTTTCCCAGGTATAAATCTCACCATCACAATGTGTCCCAAAAGACCCATATCCGCCCTTGCCCTGCATAATTTTCCAATGTTTGAGACCTTTCGAAAGCAATGTGCTCAGTGTGCTTATTGTACCAACCTGTATCCCTCCCAATAATGTTTCCCAAACATATAAGTGATTATCCCTCACACTCAAGTATAATAAACTCACTCTCTTGATGGTGGTGATGTGCGTGCAATGTGTACCATCCCCCCTCCCTACCAATCCCCATATCCTCGCATATTGTGTTGGAGCCCAAAAAATCCCATTCCCATCCATCCATTGACTATGTAGCCGTATCCTTTGATGACCATCTCTCGAATGAGGAGTGCAGTGTGTGCATGTAGTACCAACCAGAATCCCTCCCCCATATGTTTCCCGAAGGTGGTGTTGATTATCCCTCATCATCATATAATAAACACTCTCTCTCAAAATGGTGGTGATGTGTGTGCTTTGGGTACCAGCCCCCCTCCCTACCATCCCATGCATTCTCACCATATAATTATAACCCCATCCTGTCCCCACCCAATATATGAAACAATGTTGCCCATTCATCAACTGGAAAAGATTGTACTCCGTAAGAATAAGACCATGGTTATTCCAAGCAAATCCACCTTTCATATGATATAATTCTACACTCTTGGAGGTGGTGAGGTGAGTGCATAGTGTACCAGCCCCCCACCCTACCAAGCCCATGGATCTCACCGACAGAATGCATTTCCCATTTAGCCCATATCCCACCAAGCTGTAAAAATTCTTGGTTAGTTTAAAAACAATCAAAAGGTAAGTACAGTGTGTGCACGTGATTCCAACCAGAATCCCCGCCCAGATAACCGTCCAAGGATGATCATGTTTGTCACCCCTTCTTAAACAACACTGGTTTCCTCTCCAACTGTGAAGAACCATGATGAGAGTCCAAGTAGCTATTTCCTGCTCCCAACCGTTGTCCCGGTCCTTATACTTCCATCTCTCACAGCCATGTATAGATGTACCTGAAATAACCTGCATATAATTAGCAATAGGGAATTTATATAGGTGTACCTCCTGAAATTGCCCATAGCCTCCATCATCACTTGTTTGTTGTAGCTCTCCATCATCTTCCATTACTTCCCAGACTATCTCCTGCTTAGCCTGCTGGCCGGTAGTCCCCTTACTTCTCGGCTTATTCATCTTCCTTGCCCAGCATATGTTGAATTGGTGGTTTCTACTTCCTCTTTGCTTCCTAGTGTTAACGCAGCCCCATCTATTCCTTCGATCAGTTCTGCATTTCATACGTTGCCAGGCTCCATTCATGCTCTTTGCCATATCCGCTTCACTAAGATCCAAGAATTTGCCTATTGGTGTGGTATAGGGATCTCCCACTCTATACATGTCTGAATAGTTTGAGGTGTTGCCTTGAGTTTTAGCCCCTGGATCCTCATCCGAACATCCGATTTAATGATTTGAATCAATTCCTCCTTGTTCCTTTGTTTCCTTTGAAACAGTCTGATGTTCCTCTCCTGCCAGATATAATAAACTGTGGCCCCCATTAGAAGCCTTCTAACAACACTTGTTATAGTGGAGTTAGTCGGCAAGGCAGCCATACATTTTATAATATCCGGCCAAAGGGAAGGAGTTCTTTCCAGGTTTATCATACTTCGAGCAGCATGTCAGACCTCTTTGGGATATTTACACTGGAAGAAAAGGTGGTTATGACTGTCAATTTGCTTTTCACAAAAAGCACATTTCATGCTAGAGTTCCTTTCCCAGTTTCGAAGCCTATCTTGAGTAAGGAGGCGCTTCTGGATAGCCAGCCATAGGATAAATGCATGCCTGGGAATATTCTGACTAAACCAGACCAGTTTGTGCCACGAGACTTCTGGTGCATTATGGGTAATATCCTCAAATACCTGTTTGGTACTGAAATTGATCAGTTGGCCCGTATTTCGTTTCCAACAGGTAGTATCCAGTTTATTTTCCACCAAAACAGGTGGGGGGAAATCAAGTAGGCAGCCATATTTATCAGTTAAAGCCGGAGGCCACCTCCATTGACCCGATTCAATAATATCCGCCACTTTCGATTGGGTTGTAAGACCTGCATGGGTAATATCCCGGATGGTTATGATGTCACTTAACGGGCTCAGTACATGCCAGTTGTCATACCAGACCGACACCTTACAACCATCACCAATGGACTTGCATATGTGTGGCCGGATTTGTTGTCTATGATTCAGAATACTTCTCCAACTCCAAGAGGCCCCATCTTCAATTTTGACAGCCCAAAAGTGAGTATTCCTAAGTTTGTGGCGCCTTACCCACTGGACCCATGTCGATTTCTTCTCAGTCAGAATGTTCCATATATGCTTGGACATAAGTGCAGTGTTCTGATCCTTCAAGGACTTTATCCCCAGCCCTCCTTGCCATTTAGGCTTACAAACATCTTTCCAGTTTACCCGAGCCTTACCTCTTCCTTGATCCATTTGGGACCATAGGAATTTCCTTGCGATTTTCTCGATTTCATCAATGATAGTTGAGGGCAGTGTGAAAACCGTGGCCCAATAAGTTTGCATAGAAGCCAGCACCGATCTTATCAATTGAAGTCTACCAGCGAAAGATAAGAACTTGTTGTTCCAGTCATTAACCCGTGTCTTGACCTTGTTTATGAGGTACCAACAATCCTTAGTATACATTCGTTTAGACAAAAGAGGCACCCCCAGATAGCGAACTGGAAGGTTCCCAACTTGGAATGGGAGCATGTTCCTTATGGTTGCCTGTTGATTGCTCCTAACATTTCCAAAGAAGATGGTGCTTTTACCCATGTTTGGCTTGAGGCCCGAGAGGGAGCTGAATTCGTGGAGAGCCAACTGGATTACTTTGATGGATTCGATATTTGCCCCGCAAAACATCATTAGATCATCAGCAAAACACAAATGAGTGATTTTCATCTCCTTGCATTTCCAATGGTACCTAAATTCAGGCTGCTGGTCAATTTGTTTCCTAACAATCAGATTTAGAACCTCCATTACCATAGTGAATAAGTAGGGGGACATAGGGTCTCCTTGCCTTAAACCCCTTTTACCCTTAAAGAACCCATGCACCTCCCCATTAACATTGATCGTGTATGTTGCAGATTGGATACAAGTCATTATCCATTCAATCATGCTTGGGTGGAAGCCAAATCCGCTGAGACATTGAGCCATAAAATTATGATTAACAGTGTCATACGCTTTTTGGAGATCAATTTTCAAAGCAACTTTAGGTTCACCTCTATTCCTATGGTAGTTCCGAACAAGCTCTTGTGTCAACAGGATATTGTCACTAATCATTCTACCCGGGACAAAGGCACTTTGGCATTCATCTATTATATGGTTTAGCCCACATTTGATTCTTTCACAAATGATCTTACTGATGCATTTGTATAAGACATTGCAACACGCTATAGGCCTGTAGTCTTTGACAAGCTTCGGTTGTGCCACCTTGGGAACTAAGGAAATGACTGAGTTATTCACTTGTTTTAAGAGTTTCCCATTAGAAAAGAACTCTTGTACAGCAGCAGTGACCTCCGCACCTATGATTCCCCATGTAGATTTAAAGAATTTGGCTGTATACCCATCCGGGCCTGGGGCCTTGTCATTCGCTATGCTAAACATAGCAGTTTTTACCTCCTCCTGGGTAACATCTCGCACCATATCATCAGCCACATTTGTCGGGATTTTAGTGGTGAATAGCCTATCCGCATCAGCAATTGGGTTGGTATGTTCTGACTGTCCAAGAAGTTGCTCATAATACCTGACAAAGAGAGAATTTCTCTCACACCTTTAAGTGTGTGTAGTGAAAAATAGAAAAATGAATTTCCTTAGGGTTTAGGGTTTAGGGTTTGGGGTTTGGGGTTTGGGGTTTGGGGTTTGGGGTTTGGGGTTTGGGGTTTGGGGTTTAGGGTTTGGGGTTTAGGGTTTAGGGTTTTTTTTAGGGTTTGGGGTTTGGGGTTTGGGGTTTGGGGTTTGGGGTTTGGGGTTTGGGGTTTGGGGTTTGGGGTTTCGGGTTTAGGGTTTAGGGTTTCGGGTTTAGGGTTTAGGGTTTAGGGTTTAGGGTTTAGGGTTTAGGGTTTAGGGTTTAGGGTTTAGGGTTTTTTTAGGGTTTTTTTAGGGTTTAGGGTTTAGGGTTTAGGGTTTAGGGTTTAGGGTTTAGGGTTTAGGGTTTAGGGTTTAGGGTTTAGGGTTTAGGGTTTAGGGTTTAGGGTTTAGGGTTTAGGGTTTAGGGTTTAGGGTTTAGGGTTTAGGGTTTAGGGTTTTTTTTTTTTTTTTTTTTTTGAAAAAGGCAATGCCTTGGTAAATTTTATTAAAAAGAATAAGGTGTTACAAACAAAACGCATTCCCCCCCTCCAGCGTATTTTAAGCATAGAGGGGGGAAACCGCAAGACCTAAAACAAAACAAACCAAACTTAGGCACGCAGGCCCAAATCAAACAAACCAAACATAGGCACGCAGGCCCAAATAAACAAGGAATTATACTAACTCAAAGATAATCAAGTAGAGAGTTTTCTAATCCCATATAATCTAAGCAGCTCCAAACCCATTCCTTCTTCATGATAAAGTCTTCCATATCTTGTCATCAACTGCGCCCATACTTGGTTCCATCCCCGTCCCATTTCTAAGGCACATTTAGGGGACATAACACCCAAATGAAAGATAGTAACAAACACTTCCCAAACTTGTGGTAAGTGTCCACCTTAGCCCATACTTAGGTGTGTTTTCTCCCCCATTTCTAAGGCCTTTAAGAAAACAAGAACTATCTTCCACTCGAATGTTGATGATATACAATGAAGAAATTAATCAATAAAGAAAGAAAGGTTGGGCCAAACCAAAGAAACCATAAACCAAAACAATCACATACATGAGGCCATGTAATCCATCATCCAATGCAACCATGCACCAAATTTAGACCTTAACATTTAACCATATCCTTCCTCATGCATGTCACATACATGAGGCCATGCAAGTCCATCGTTCACTACAACAGTGCATCAAACAACAAGACTTTATCATTTTACCCTTTCCATTCCTCATGCACATACAACCAACCAAATTGCAACTCAATGTTAATTAAACCAACATGTGGATAATTCAGCCACCACCAATAGAAGGAAGGCAGCACCACATGCAAACCAAATACTATAATCAGCCACCATGCAAAAAAAATTACACGTGTAAACCCAATCCAAATCCATACAAGTCAATCATCAAATTGCAGCCCATGTGAAATAATTAACCATTAAAGACCACTCCTTGCATGACCATAAACCATGCAATTATCACCATGCAGCCCAATTATATATGCAGCCAACGAGAACCAAAACGAAAATTTTAAGGCAACCACACCCATATGTGCAGCCCCACTATTATTGCTTCGGCCAGAGAGCTACACCCCACCCATCAATCATCTCCATGCATGCACACACATAGATGGCAACAAAAAACATCCATCCATACATCCCCATATAATCGGTTAACATGAAATCAATCAAATCAAAGCATCCACCACCATTACACCTCACCCAACTTACACCCATTTTACCAATTAAACCAAACTCCACTTTTTCTTTTAATACACCCATTAATTCATCTCTAGCAAGATCAAAACCAATCAAGCTATGTGGTGATATATTAAGCAAGAAATGTGATAAAATTGGCAAAACTAGGTTACGGTCGAGAGATGAAAATTCCCATTAATGGCCACCACATCCTTTAAACAAAAAAAACATGTTTCTTGCATCCACAAACCTGTGAAACAAGCAACATGCATACCCAATGAGCATCATACAAGCATAGTCACCATACGAACCCCCATAATCAGCCACCATACATTCAACCAAAAACCCTAATTCATCCACTACCAAAGTGATGATAGCCGCAAATTTGTGCAGGCCAAATGACTTCAGCCCCCACAATCACCATTAGCCACCTCCCAAGCAAACCATATCCTCTTGATCATAAGTCACAACACAAACCAAACCCACTATGAATCGTTATCATAAAAGATGCCGCCGCCATCACCATGACCATCAGCCGACTCACTTGGATCTTTGTTATTCATGTGCATTCCGACCAAGAAAACATCAAGCAAGCAATTGCAACCAATCATAGTAGAACATAAACTCAAACAATTACGGCCCTTGTATATAATCATCACACCATGCATCATACCATGCATCATACCAAACAACCAAAACACATGAAAGATAATCGGCAACCGCACCCTATGTGAGTTCCATAAAATGTGTGTCGGCCATTCTACCATTTTATCATATCTCATCATAATCAAAAGGAATCACCATGATTCGTATCCTTGTAGGAAGCCGCCACCATCTCAATGATAAGCAACCGAATCACTTGATTCTTTTCGAAGATAATAAGAACAATGAAAAACGAAATGAATAGAATGGAGAACATAATAAATCAGCAATAATCAACAATCCAAAGCAAACATTCACGGCCCCATTTTATGAATCAATAACCATATGAACCGGAAGGATAATCATTCAATCAATATCCACTACTACACCACGTAGATGATTCCTACCAGCCGTAACCAATTTTTGCCAATTCAAACCAAAAAATCGATACTATTTCATTTAATACACCCATTATTTCATCTCTAGCAAGATCAAAAACCAAAATCAAGCTATGTGGTGGGATAGCAATCAAGAAATTGAATCGAAATTGGGTAGAACTAGTTACGGCCGAGAGGAAAAAATGAGAGAGTTTTCTCTCACACCTTTAAGTGTGTGTAGCAAAATTGAGAAAATGATTTTCCTTAGGGTTTAGGGTTTAGGGTTTAGGGTTTAGGGTTTAGGGTTTAGGGTTTAGGGTTTAGGGTTTAGGGTTTAGGGTTTAGGGTTTAGGGTTTAGGGTTTAGGGTTTAGGGTTTAGGGTTTAGGGTTTAGGGTTTAGGGGTTAGGGGTTAGGGGTTAGGGGTTAGGGGTTAGGGGTTTAGGGTTTAGGGTTTAGGGTTTAGGGTTTAGGGTTTAGGGTTTAGGGTTTAGGGTTTAGGGTTTTTTTTTTTTGAAAAAGGCAATGCCTTGGTAAATTTTATTAAAAAAGAATAAGTTGTTACAAACAAAACGCATTCCCCCCCTTCAGCGCATTTTAAGCATAGAGGGGGGAAACCGCAAGACCAAAAACAAAACAAAACCAAAACTTAGGCACGCAGGCCCAAATCAAAATAAACTAAACTTAGGCACGCAGGCCCAAACAAACAAAGGATTATACTAACTCTAAGATAATCATGTGAGAGTTTTCTAATCCCAGAAATCTAAGCAGATCCAAACCCAAACCTTCTTCATAATAAAGTCTTCCATTTCATGTCATCAACCGCACCCATACTTGGTTCCATCCCCGTCCCATTTCTAAGGCTCATTTAGGGGACATAACACCCAAATGCAAGATTGAAACAAACACTTACCAATAGATAAATGTCCACCTTAGCCCATACTTAGGTTTGTTTTCTCCCCCATTTCTAAGGCCACTAAGAAAACAAGCACAATCTTCCATTCAAGTGTTGATGAAAAAATGAAAGTATTAAGTATAAAGAAAGATGGATTAGACTAAACCAAAGAAGCCATGAATCCAGACAATCACATACATGAGGCTATGTAATCCTCATCCAATGCAAAGTTGCATCAGATAAAAAACTTTATCATTTTACCAAATCCTTTCCTCATGCATATCATATACCCAAGTCATGCTCCCACTAGATAATCAAACCAGAATCCATGAACAAGCCATCACCATCAAATGATAAAATGAAATTCATTAACATTAGAACCCAGTGATCTCAGCATCCTCCACAAAATCATATACATGAACGATTCAAGCCTCCACCGTCAAAAAATAATGGCAGCCGCAATATAGAAGCATGTAGCCCTCATATAGAACCAAGCAAAAACCCAAATCACAACAACCCCACAACATTAACCCAGAAAACAATTACCATGATCATAGCATCCGCAAACTTACACCATGCATGAAGACACATTTGATTAATGGCCACCGCATCATTATCCATGTAGCCAACAAAACATAAACATGCAACCATTTAGACCAAACCTACGGTCAACATGCATGACCAAGAAGCATCCGCATCATCATGAATCATCCAATATGATTAGAAAATCCACACCACAACCAAACAACCTCCATGCAAGCAAAAACAAACCAACCATGCACAACCCCATAAGCGGCCAACAAGCAATCAACCCAAAACTCGAACTCATCCACCATCACACAAGATAGCAGCCGCAAACATTCATCTTATAGCCCCCTTATCAAGTATTGAAAATAACTTGTTGCCATAGAATTATCATCACATAATCATATCCAAGAACAAAAAGAAAGCAGCCACAAGGTAAGCAGCCCCTTAAACCAATCGGCCACCAACAATTCGACAATCACCAATCATCCATCTAAGCCAACAAACCCTAATCCTAGCCGCCACAAACCCTACGGCCACCATAGAGACTCATCACCACCATAGAAGAAATAGGCAGCCGCAAAACATGCAGCCCCATACACACTAATTATCGGCCACCCATGCATTGATAATCACCAATGATGCCACCTCCATAGCCGCCACCCTTATTTACCAATTCAAATCAACTAACAACATAGTTTCATGTAATATACCCTTTAGTTCATCTCTAGCAAGATCAAAAACCAAATCAAGCTATGGAGTAAGATAACATGTAAAATAGTAGAACGAATATGGCAAAAGGAAGGCTACGGCCGAGAGAAATCATCAAAGAAACCCCTCAATCAACATGAGATTCAAATACATATTCGGCCATGGAAAACCATCATAATCGAGAAGGAATACCATACACATCGAATGATTAAACAATAAGCATCCAATACATTCAACCAAAACAAACAATCACGGCCCCATATAATGTGTGCAAGAATCAATATGAACCGGAAGGAATCATTGAAACAATTCAACAACAACCCTAAAAAGGTGATCTCTCCAAGCCGCCACCTATATTTGCCAATTTAAACCGAATAAAAAACACGATTTCATGAATACATCCATTAGTTTATCTCTAGCATGATCAAAAATCAAAATCAAGCCATGGGATGAGATAATCATGCAAGGAATCCGATCAAAATTGGGTAGAAAGGTTACGGCCTAGAGAGAATTAGAGAGATTTTCTCTCACACCTTTAAGTGTGTGTTGCAAAATTGAGAAAATGAAAATCCTTAGGGTTTAGGGTTTAGGGTTTAGGGTTTAGGGTTTAGGGTTTAGGGTTTAGGGTTTAGGGTTTAGGGTTTAGGGTTTAGGGTTTAGGGTTTAGGGTTTAGGGTTTAGGGTTTAGGGTTTTGGGTTTAGGGTTTTTTTTTTTTTTTTTTTTTTTTGAAAAAGGCAACGCCTAGGTAAATTTTATTAAAAAAGAATAGATGTTACAAACAAAACGCATTCCCCCCCTCCAGCGCATTTTAAGCATAGAGGGGGGAAACCGCAAGAACTAAAACAAAGGATAGGCACGCAGGCCCAAATCAAAACAAACCAAACATAGGCACGCAGGCCCAAATAAACAAGGAACTATACTAACTCAAAGATTTATTGTGTAGAGAGTTTTCTAATCCCAAATAAACTAAGCAGATCCAACCCCAATCTTCCTCATGATAAAGTCTTCCATATCTTGTCATCAACCGCGCCCATACTTGGTTCCATCCCCGTCCCATTTCTAAGGCACATTTAGGGGACATAACACCCAAATGAAAAATTGAAACAAACACTTACCAATAAATAAATGTCCACTTAAGCCCATACTTAAGTGTGTTTTCTCCCCCATTTCTAAGGCCACTAAGAAAACAAGAGCAATCTTCCATTCAAGTGTTGATGATGATAAATGAAATTCTTAACCATAAAGAAAGGAGGGTTAGACAAACCAAAGCCATAAACATGAAGCCATAAACCAATACAATCACATACATGAAGCCATGTATTATTCATCCAAAGCAAAGATGCATCAAATAAAGACTTTATCATTTAACCATATCCTTTCCTCATGTATATCAATTGCATTGATCATGCCCCAAAAAATAAACAATAACAGATCATGTAACCTCCATAAGAATTGCAATTCCCATAATCCAATAGCAACAATCAATGCCAATAAACATAATCGGCCAACATGCATACACCACAAAATCGAAATTATCCACCACCACATATGGTGGTAGCCGCAATTTTATGAAGCCAAAAAACAACAGCCTCAATATACATCTTGTAGCCCCCATTTCAAGTATTGCAGAACACATGTTGCCATATAATCATTGCTATGCATGCAAATCATGCAAAACCTAAATAACCAACCATGATCGAAACCGAATTCATCCACCATCAAACACAATGGCAGCCGCAACATCCATCAATTAGCCTCCATAACATGCATAAAACTCAATGAATACAAAACAAGTAGCATATATCTTGAAACCTGTAACATCCATCACAATCAAAAACCCCTTAAAGATAATCGGTTGTTTCAGCCACCCCTTCATTTGAAACATAAATCATCATTACCTAAACAAAGGATCACCATGATTTGTCACCATGTAGGTAGCCGCAACCATCACAATGAAATGCGACCAAATCACTTGAAACTTTCAAGGATGATGAAGAACTCACAACCCGATTACCATAAATCAAATGAGCCAAGAACCCGAAATAGATAATCAATAACCTCATCCCACCAGCAATCCCAAAACGATTACAACCACCCATATAACCCGTATCCACGGCAGCATGCAGCCATCATCAAAACATCATGTAGCCCCCCATGCATGCAAGACCAAAATAATCAATGATAGCCGCAACATAATACCTTGTAGCCTCCAAACCATGCAACCATTGGGACCAAACCTACGGACACCATGCCACCACCCTAATCACAACTTTGCAAACCCTAAACCAAAAAGTAAGAGGATAAGCAGCAACCACACATGAATGTAGCCCTATGAGATCATATTTTCGGCTAAAGAAGACGACCAAAACCCTTGGATCATACAGTGATAGACAACAACACCCTCAAGATGATTCAACCCTAGCATCCACCCGATTCTTACCTATTCAAACAAATCACCCCATTTCCTTTTAATACACCTATTAAATCATCTCTAGCAAGATCAAAGCCAATCATGCTATGTGGTGATATAGTAA
This sequence comes from Mikania micrantha, assembly GCA_009363875.1. NCBI lineage: Eukaryota > Viridiplantae > Streptophyta > Magnoliopsida > Asterales > Asteraceae > Mikania > Mikania micrantha. The sequence continues at coordinate 74,495,547 of CM018683.1, forward strand.
TCAAGAAATTTGATCGAATAAGGCAAGAAAAAAAACTTCAGCCGCAAAGACAAATCCCCATTGAAGGCTGCCGCATCCTTAAACACAACCATGATCCAAAACCGCAAAAAAACATAGCAGCCGCAATCACCATCAAACAACCATGATAATCGAAAACCCAAGAATGATAATCGGCATCTTCACACAACATGAGACCCATAAGAATTGTTTTCAGCCAAGAATGAAAATCCGCAAACCATCAAGCAATCACGATCGAACAACAAGCACAAACAATAGAAAAAAACCCCACCAAACAATCACGATCCAAAAAATGAAAAAGAAACGTGTATGACCGGACCTTATCTCTCATCCATGATTATGAATAATGTTTTCCAATTGTCTATCACCATAATCTAAATAAAGAAAATGGGTAACAATCCATCTCATGTTTAATCGATAACACTAAACACAATATGAATCGATTAACATCAAATCAAAATGATTTGACTATGGACAACAAAAACCATATCATCTTTATTTGTACTAACCGAACAACAATCTCTACACCATATAAGCAATTCTTAGAGATCCAAAAATCAAAATCTCTAATAGGTGAATCGGTTTTCCAATAAAAAGAATCAAATAGCAAGAATCATCCATCCTTGTTGTGATTACTCAAACCCGTAATCCCCACCCTATTCAAACCTCATTCCTCTCGGTTCCCTAGCACCGAAATCAAAATGACTTCGGGTAACAGCCTCTAGCCGATTGGTTTCATCAATTGGATGTTATCAAATCCTATTGATGATTGATTAAATCAAGAAACCTATCATCAATCTTCGAACCACAAGGGGAACGAATTGCCGAGAGAAAGAGAATTGGAACAAAGATGGTTCGGCCGTGAGAGAGTTTTCACCTTGGAAAACACACACAAAAAATCACAAATGAGAGAAAGATAGGGTTTAGGGTTTAGGGTTTAGGGTTTAGGGTTTAGGGTTTAGGGTTTAGGGTTTAGGGTTTAGGGTTTTTTTTTTTTTTTTTTTTTTTTTTTTTTTGAAAAAGGCAATGCCTTGGTAAATTTTATTAAAAAGAATAAGGTGTTACAAACAAAACGCATTCCCCCCCTCCAGCGTATTTTAAGCATAGAGGGGGGAAACCGCAAGACCTAAAACAAAACAAACCAAACTTAGGCACGCAGGCCCAAATCAAACAAACCAAACATAGGCACGCAGGCCCAAATAAACAAGGAATTATACTAACTCAAAGATAATCAAGTAGAGAGTTTTCTAATCCCATATAATCTAAGCAGCTCCAAACCCATTCCTTCTTCATGATAAAGTCTTCCATATCTTGTCATCAACCGCGCCCATACTTGGTTCCATCCCCGTCCCATTTCTAAGGCACATTTAGGGGACATAACACCCAAATGAAAGATAGTAACAAACACTTCCCAAACTTGTGGTAAGTGTCCACCTTAGCCCATACTTAGGTGTGTTTTCTCCCCCATTTCTAAGGCCTTTAAGAAAACAAGAACTATCTTCCACTCGAATGTTGATGATATACAATGAAGAAATTAATCAATAAAGAAAGAAAGGTTGGGCCAAACCAAAGAAACCATAAACCAAAACAATCACATACATGAGGCCATGTAATCCATCATCCAATGCAACCATGCACCAAATTTAGACCTTAACATTTAACCATATCCTTCCTCATGCATGTCACATACATGAGGCCATGCAAGTCCATCGTTCACTACAACAGTGCATCAAACAACAAGACTTTATCATTTTACCCTTTCCATTCCTCATGCACATACAACCAACCAAATTGCAACTCAATGTTAATTAAACCAACATGTGGATAATTCAGCCACCACCAATAGAAGGAAGGCAGCACCACATGCAAACCAAATACTATAATCAGCCACCATGCAAAAAAAATTACACGTGTAAACCCAATCCAAATCCATACAAGTCAATCATCAAATTGCAGCCCATGTGAAATAATTAACCATTAAAGACCACTCCTTGCATGACCATAAACCATGCAATTATCACCATGCAGCCCAATTATATATGCAGCCAACGAGAACCAAAACGAAAATTTTAAGGCAACCACACCCATATGTGCAGCCCCACTATTATTGCTTCGGCCAGAGAGCTACACCCCACCCATCAATCATCTCCATGCATGCACACACATAGATGGCAACAAAAAACATCCATCCATACATCCCCATATAATCGGTTAACATGAAATCAATCAAATCAAAGCATCCACCACCATTACACCTCACCCAACTTACACCCATTTTACCAATTAAACCAAACTCCACTTTTTCTTTTAATACACCCATTAATTCATCTCTAGCAAGATCAAAACCAATCAAGCTATGTGGTGATATATTAAGCAAGAAATGTGATAAAATTGGCAAAACTAGGTTACGGTCGAGAGATGAAAATTCCCATTAATGGCCACCACATCCTTTAAACAAAAAAAACATGTTTCTTGCATCCACAAACCTGTGAAACAAGCAACATGCATACCCAATGAGCATCATACAAGCATAGTCACCATACGAACCCCCATAATCAGCCACCATACATTCAACCAAAAACCCTAATTCATCCACTACCAAAGTGATGATAGCCGCAAATTTGTGCAGGCCAAATGACTTCAGCCCCCACAATCACCATTAGCCACCTCCCAAGCAAACCATATCCTCTTGATCATAAGTCACAACACAAACCAAACCCACTATGAATCGTTATCATAAAAGATGCCGCCGCCATCACCATGACCATCAGCCGACTCACTTGGATCTTTGTTATTCATGTGCATTCCGACCAAGAAAACATCAAGCAAGCAATTGCAACCAATCATAGTAGAACATAAACTCAAACAATTACGGCCCTTGTATATAATCATCACACCATGCATCATACCATGCATCATACCGAACAACCAAAACACATGAAAGATAATCGGCAACCGCACCCTATGTGAGTTCCATAAAATGTGTGTCGGCCATTCTACCATTTTATCATATCTCATCATAATCAAAAGGAATCACCATGATTCGTATCCTTGTAGGAAGCCGCCACCATCTCAATGATAAGCAACCGAATCACTTGATTCTTTTCGAAGATAATAAGAACAATGAAAAACGAAATGAATAGAATGGAGAACATAATAAATCAGCAATAATCAACAATCCAAAGCAAACATTCACGGCCCCATTTTATGAATCAATAACCATATGAACCGGAAGGATAATCATTCAATCAATATCCACTACTACACCACGTAGATGATTCCTACCAGCCGTAACCAATTTTTGCCAATTCAAACCAAAAAATCGATACTATTTCATTTAATACACCCATTATTTCATCTCTAGCAAGATCAAAAACCAAAATCAAGCTATGTGGTGGGATAGCAATCAAGAAATTGAATCGAAATTGGGTAGAACTAGTTACGGCCGAGAGGAAAAAATGAGAGAGTTTTCTCTCACACCTTTAAGTGTGTGTAGCAAAATTGAGAAAATGATTTTCCTTAGGGTTTAGGGTTTAGGGTTTAGGGTTTAGGGTTTAGGGTTTAGGGTTTAGGGTTTAGGGTTTAGGGTTTAGGGTTTAGGGTTTAGGGTTTAGGGTTTAGGGTTTAGGGTTTAGGGTTTAGGGTTTAGGGTTTAGGGTTTAGGGTTTAGGGTTTAGGGTTTAGGGTTTAGGGTTTAGGGTTTAGGGTTTAGGGTTTAGGGTTTAGGGTTTAGGGTTTAGGGTTTAGGGGTTTAGGGGTTTAGGGTTTAGGGTTTAGGGTTTAGGGTTTAGGGTTTAGGGTTTAGGGTTTAGGGTTTAGGGTTTAGGGTTTAGGGTTTAGGGTTTAGGGTTTAGGGTTTAGGGTTTAGGGTTTAGGGTTTAGGGTTTTTTTTTTTTTTTTGAAAAAGGCAACGCCTAGGTAAATTTTATTAATAAAGAATAGATGTTACAAACAAAACGCATTCCCCCCCTCCAGCGCATTTTAAGCATAGAGGGGGGAAACCGCAAGAACAAAAACAAACAAATCCAAACTTGAGTAATGAAACCCAAATCTAAACAAAACAAACTTAGGCACGCAGGCCCAGATAAACAAGAAATTATACTAACTCCAAGATAATCATGTAGAGAGTTTTCTAATCCCATATAATCTAAGTAGCTCCAAACCCATTCCTTCTTCATAATAAATCCTCCATATCATTTCATCAACCGCACCCATACTTGGTTCGATCTCCGTCCCATTTCTAAGGCACATATAGAAGACCTAACACCCAAATGAAAGATAGTAACAAACATTTACAAGTAGATAAATGTCCACCTTAGCCCATACTTAGGTGTGCTTTCTCCCCCATTACTAAGGCCACTAAGAAAGCAAGAATTATCCTCCATTCAAATGTTAATGATGATACATGGAAAATTAACCATAAAGAAAGAAAGGATGAACCAACCAAAGAAGCCATAAACCACCACCATCGCATACATGAGGCCATGTATTTCACATCCAATGCAAATATGCATCAAAGTAAGACCAATCTTTTAACCATAACCATCCTCATGTATGACAAATGCACTAGTAAAGCCTCAAAAAATCCAAGCCACTATCCAATAAGCATACTCAATCATATAACCCCGAATCAATCAAGCCCAACAAATAAATCCACCATATTTTGTTACCATTTAGGTTGCCATGATCATCAACATGAATCACAACCAAAATACTTGGATACATCGGCCAACATGCAATCAATCAAGACACAACATCAACCATCCAATTTGATGGAAGCCGCAAATAAGCAACAACAATAGTAGCCACTAAAAAAATATGCATCCCCATGTCATGAATGAAAAAAGGAACATATTGCCATAGACCCTTACCTGAATGATCCGAGAAAACAAACAGACCCAATCCATGCAACCCATTCATTCACATGCATATCACATGCATGCAAACCATAAATTGCGACAACCATGAAGATCCAATATCGGCATCCTCCTCAAACCATTCAGCCCCACATGAACGACATATGATAAGCTATTCATCTCCATACAGACCATATCCATGCGCATAAACCATTGAAACCTCAAAAAGGATAATGATTATCCTCCCCCAACCGAGACCTATTTTCACCAATTCAAACAAAGTCCACTTAGACTTTTAATACACCCATTAGTTCATCTCTAACAAGATCAAAGCCAATCAAGTTATGTGGTGATATAGTAAGCAAGAATTGATCAAATTGGCACAAAAAGATTACGGCCAAAAGAATAATCCATGCAGCTCCCAACAAACAAACATTCTCAATCGAATTCAGCCATTACATGCATGCAAAAGGATTAAAATTTTCAGCTAACCAATAACCATCATGAAGACAATCTCTAACCAACCATCCCCTCCTTTGCTAATTCCAATCAAAAACTCCATATTTCATTTCATACACCCATTATCTCATCTCTAGCAAGATCAAAACCAAACCAAGCTATGTGGTGTGATAATAAAGAAGTAATTTGATGAGACATAGCAATACATAGGTTAAGGCCACTAGAAATACACTCCAATATGATAATGGCAGCCGCACCATATAGAACATCCAAAAATCATGCATCATTCATCATAAAACCCAAGATAACCATGCCCACATAATCGAACACTTCCACCATCCAATCATCCAAAGAATCACGCATCATTTCATACATAATTGGCTTACATGCAATCATCCAGAAGTCGAACACTTCCACCATCACTCATGATGGCAGCCGCAATTTTTGAGCTTGTAGCCGCCATCCATGCATGCAACCCTAATCTACCAATCATGATGTAGCCGAAATCACGGCCTAATACATTCAGCCCCTTAAACCGTAATCTTGAGCATCAACCAATCGGCCATACAACCACCGATGGATCGACTATCAAACCAGAAGCAACACATATCAATCAACCTTTAGCATCCAACACCAAAACATGAGAAAATAATCGGCATTCACACAATATTGGAATCCATAATATTTGTTTCGGCCAAGATCCAATAAATCGAGAACTCCTCCCACCCTTCAACAATATCATCATAATCGAAACTCCAGCATGATTTGTTACCAATAGGTAGTTGCTACCATCACAATGATAAGCAACCAAACCACTTGAATGTTAACAACCATAATGAACATCCAAAACAGAACCCGTAGGAGTAATATTTTCAATCAAAAAACCATAAATCACGGCTCCATATAATGTAACTATAAACAATATGAACCGGAAGGAAAATCAAACCTATAATCACCACAATACCTTTAAGATGAATCATCCAAAGCCGACACCTCTTTTTTTTCCAAAATCAAGCCAAAAAATCCCACGGTTTCATTTAACACACCCATATGTTCTTCTCTAGCAAGATCAAAGCCAACATCAAGCTATGTGGTGAAGTAACACACAAGAATTTTGATCGAATTAGGCAAAGAAGAGGCTACGGCCGTGAATGAAATGAGAGAAAATTCTCTCACACCTTTAAGTGTGTGTAGTGAAAATAGAACAAATGATTTTCCTTAGGGTTTAGGGTTTAGGGTTTAGGGTTTAGGGTTTAGGGTTTAAGGTTTAGGGTTTAGGGTTTTTTTTTTTTTTTTTGAAAAAGGCAACGCCTTGGTAAATTTTATTAAAAAAGAATAGTTGTTACAAACAAAACGCATTCCCCCCCCCCTCCAGCGCATTTTAAGCATAGAGGGGGGAAATCGCAATAACTAAAACAAAACTAGGCACGCAGGCCCAAATCGAAACAAACCAAACATAGGCACGCAGGCCCAAATAAACAAGGAATTAAAGTAACTCAAGATAAGCATGTAGAGAGTTTTCTAATCCCATATAATCTAATCAGCTCCAAACCCATTCCTTCTTCATGATAAAGTCTTCCATTTCATGTCATCAACCGCGCCCATACTTGGTTCCATCCCCGTCCCATTTCTAAGGCTCATTTAGGGGACATAACACCCAAATGAAAGATTGTAACAAACACATAAATGTCCACTTAATCCCATACTTAAGTGTGTTTTCTCCCCCATTTCTAAGGCAACTAAGAAAACAAGTACAATCTTTCATTCAAGTGTTAATGATGAAAAAAGAAATTCTTAACCATAAAGAAAGAGAGGTTGGACCAAACAAAAGCCATAGACCAACACAATCACATACATGAGGCCATGCAATCCATCATTTGATGCAACCATGCACCAAATTAAGATATTATCCTTTAACCATATCCATTCCTCATGCACATCATATGCACTAATCATGGCCAAAACCAAACCTCACAAACCGAACCCAAGAAGATAGTAGGCAATCGCAAAAGCATGCAATCCCATATACTCATAATCAACAAAAAGTATACCACCATGCAACCACAAAACCATAAACCCCGTTTTTGCCAAACCAAGCCAATCATCCAATGAATTCAATGAATACACCCATAAGTCCATCTCTAGCAAGATCAAAAAACCAAATCAAGCTATGGGGTGATGTAAAACACAAGAAACATTGACCAAGAATGGCAAGAAAATGGGATACAGCCGAGAAACAAACAACCCTAATCATCCACCATCAAAGATAATGGCAGCCGCAACATCCTATCAATTGGCCTCCTTGCAATCATCAACTCCAAAAAACCTTAACCCATTAATATGCGACCATAGCAAACAACCCTACGGCTAACATGTAATCACCAAGAATCCGCACCCACATCATATAGTGATCGAATCACCAATCCAAAAACCACAACCCTATGGTTAAGAACCGATAGTATGCAATCCACCACCATTGTTCATTACAATCAAAAGATCCACCATGATTTGTTTCCAAGAAGGATATCACCACCACCACCATGATATGCGATCAAACCACTTGAATCTTTGGAAGTAATGAAGACCATAAAGAACCCGTAGATGATAAACAAATGAATCCAATAACCAACATCCATCACCAAAACTTGATGAGAGCCGTAATATAATGCAACTCCAAGAGAGCCGCATAGTACACCTTGTAACCCACACTTGTTATTGAAACAAAACAATCAAACCAATAGGAGCCTCCATCATTATGCAATCCATAGAAGTTAGTTCGGCCAAGACAAACCCAACCTCCAACCATTCAGCCGCAAAAGCTTTGTAGCATCATGGAAACCCTAGTAGCCGCAACCATGGAAACATGATAACAGCCACCAAACCATCGGCCACCAGCAATAATCATCCTCACCATCATGAAGCCAATAGTCAAGTAATAAACCCAATCATATTAACAGCCTCCACATGTTGCCCTAGAAAAAAAAATACGGCAGCCGCAACATAATGCAACCCCATAACCCATCGGCCACCCATGTTCGACCAACACCATACATGCATCCCAACGAAGCAAACATCAACAATCCCACGAATCAAGCGACTACACCAAAGCAAACAATTACGGCCCCATAATCAAAACATCAAACAGTATGAACCGGAGGATTTCTCATTCGTTTATGTGTATATTTTCTACGGTTGTCTAGCACCGATTAACAAATGAAAACCGGGTAACAATCTATAACCATTAAACATCCATAGAAGGACTAATTAATAGCAATAAGATCGATTGACATCAACCAAAATGGCCGATAATGATACTCTATAGTTGAATCATCATCCAAATGTACTAAGCATCAATGTTTAACACACCATTAGCACAATTCTTAGAGATCGAAATCAAAAAATCTCTAAAGGTGATATGCTTTCCATTTGGTCGAATCATGCAACTATAAATCATCACCCATGGATTGTTCAACCCACGGCTTACAACTCTCCTATTCGACCAACTTTAAACCGTAAATCCTAGCACCAAATGACAAGATCATTCGGGTAACAACCATAGAAAAGGACCATGGCCGATTGGATTGTTTCACAAATCATAAGATCATGAAAACAAAATCAAGAAATCTTGATCATTCACGGCCGAAGAAGAAAATAGGAGAGGGGAGCCGAGAGAGAACACCTTAGAAAACACACACAAAAAAACGCAAATGAGAGAATCCTAGGGTTTAGGGTTTAGGGTTTAGGGTTTAGGGTTTAGGGTTTTTTTTTTTTTTTTTTTTTTTTTTTTTTTTTTTTTTTTGAAAAAGGCAATGCCTTGGTAAATTTTATTAAAAAAATAAGGTGTTACAAACAAAACGCATTCCCCCCCTCCAGCGCATTTTAAGCATAGAGGGGGGAAACCGCAAGAACTAAAACAAAACAAACTAAACAAAGGCACGCAGGCCTAAATCAAAATAAACCAAACTTAGGCACGCAGGCCCAAATAAACAAGGAATTATACTAACTCAAAGATAATCATGTAGAGAGTTTTCTAATCCCAGAAATCTAAGCAGATCCAAACCCAAACCTTCTTCATGATAAAGTCTTCCATTTCATATCATCAACCGCGCCCATACTTGGTTCCATCCCCGTCCCATTTCTAAGGCTCATTTAGGGGACATAACACCCAAATGCAAGATTGAAACAAACACTTACCAATATATAAGTGTCCACCTTAGCCCATACTTAGGTTTGTTTTCTCCCCCATTTCTAAGGCCACTAAGAAAACAAGCACAATCTTCCATTCAAGTGTTGATGAAAAAATGAAAGTATTAACAATAAAGAAAGAAGGATTAGACTAAACCAAAGAAGCCATGAATACCGGACAATCACATACATGAGGCCATGTAATCCTCATCCAATACAAAATTGCATCAGATAAAAAAACAGTATCATGTTACCATATCCTTTCCTCATGCATATCATATGCCCAAGTCATGCTCCCACTTGATAATCACACCAAATAAACTTACGACCGTAACCCATGTGAAGAAGCAGCATGCACGGCCAACATGAATTAAATCAAAACAAGACCTCCACCACCATGTTAATGGTAGTCGCAACTATCACCATTTAGCCCCCATGTCTCGAAATGAATGTAACATGTTGCCATAAATCAGTCACCACATGAATAAGATCAAGAAGCAATGGAACAAACCAACCCCAACATCATCAAAAATTAATCGAGCACATGATAAAACAATGCAATAATCTTTGGCAAGAACCGTAGCCCATATCATATGCTGCCATTTAAACAAACATATCCACATAAAATCAACTCACAATGCATTCCACAATCTACCATGAATCGTTACCCATTCAAGTTGCCGCCGCCATCACCAATGTACTACGGCCGAAACACTTAGATCATACCAATGCATGTGAATCGCAATCAAGCATATCCCATCATACGACCACCAGGAGGTTACGAACCATCATCATCACCAACATAGACAACCAAAACCCTAAACATGAAAGTAGCCGCAACATGTGACCATAGAAGAAATAAGGCAGCCGCAACATGCAGTAGCACAACTCTAACAAACCAAGAGAGGCCACCCAAAAAACAATGAGCCCAATGGGCCAATGACTACAAGACAAATACATACAGACACCGGGCTTGGCCCAAAACACCCTAACATACAAAAAGAAGAGACAGTCCACATTGAAGGCCCAAAAATTGGCATAAGCCCAAAGGGTCCCAACACCATTGCAAGGCCCAAGAGAAGCCCAACAGACAAAAGGAGCCCAGGAAACTAGATAAGGCCAATAATCTGAGAAAGCCCAATTAGCCAAACAAGTCCACATGACTAAGCAAACCCAAACAATTACCCAAAGCAAAGTCCACCCTCTAGAGCAGCAGCCTTGCATCCGAACACAACAGCCCCTGGCCCAAGTATTAGGCCCCATATCATTTCCAGTAATGCAGTGGCATGAGGGCCAGGCCACAAGCCAGAGGCCTAAGCAGCAGGGCCACACCCAGCCAAGAAGAGGCCTCTCCAGCCAAACCAGAACCATGAGGTATAAAACGAGCCACCAACTACCAGCAAAGGGCATCCAACCACCAAGGCGCCAATTAGCAGTAAGGAGATGCCAAGGGTCTAGATAGCCATTCCAAACATCAAAACTAGGCCAAATCAGCCAAGCAACTAAGGGCCAACTGTCTAGATGAGTGAGCCAGCCTAGGGGACATAGGAAACCACAACCAGTAAACGGCCAACAGAACATGCAGCCCCCCTGCAGGCCCAACACCATAAGCCACTCACCCCAGGCCCAAGGCAAAAACCAGACCGGAATCACCAGGCAGAACCAAAAACTCAGCCTATCCACAGAGACCATCCGGCCACCAAGGCGCCACATAGCAGCAGGAAGAGGCCAAAGGGCCAAGCAGCCAACCCAACCTCCCAACAGGGTCCCAAGCATCCAATTAGAAAGGGACCAGCAGCCTCTGTACTTGGGCCTGATTAAGGGCCGCAGACCCCTACACACAGCAACGGACCAACAAGTTAGGAGGCTCCAACGCAGGCCCAGCTTGAAAACCACCACCCCACGGCCAAGACCCCCAGTCTGGCAGCAATCCAAACCAGAATCTAGGATAGTGATCGGCCTAATCAGGCCCCTCAAAAGTGCACAGATCAATAACAGCCCCCAACCATAATAGGTACCATCAAACACAGTAGAACAAATAGCCCAGACATTGATGACACCGAGATCTATCCCAAAACAAATACCTGAGAAAGAGCTAGGATCATCAACCCAGATAGAGCATCTAAAAATTAACCACCAGAAAACACCACACAAAGGCCTACAGAGCTGGCCAAGAAACAGAAAAATAATGACCCCCAAAGACCAGAAAACAGGAAGAACAACATCCTCATGGTCCCTCATATTTCCAATCCAAGAAAGATAACACCAGCCCCTAAACAAAAACAGAAATAACCACACAGCAGGGGAACCAGGCAGGGCATGCAACCTACCAACAGAGCAAGCCGAAAACCAAAAATATAAGGGGAGTCCCCTCAAAAGACCAGCCCTATAGCTGAAAGGAAACACTACAGAGACAAAACCCAAGAAAAGAAGAGAGCAGGCAGCCATAAACAAAACAGACAAAAAAAGGCTGCAACCCAAAAAAACACAACAGCAAGAAGGGATTAGAATTGGCCTGCCATAAAGGCAGCCATTCCATTCTCCTCATCTTCCACATCCTCAACCGCATAGGTCAGATCTATACCCAGGCATTCAATCTGATCCTTGAAGTAAACCCATTCCCCCACAGACCAGGCTGCCATACTTTTTGCTTTTACAGCCCTTGCAGTAGAGCTAAGAGCCTTAAAGATGGCTTGTTTCTTGTTTTCAGGAATATACGGGGAACCTTTAACATCAAAGAGGTTCTCATCCATAAAGGCTTCATTATCCACCACTAAGTAATCCGGAGAATATCCCATATGGAGGCACTGATCTGTGAAGAAGTTCCATTCAGCCGTATCCCAGGAATTAGCAATCAAAGAAGGGACTCCTTTAGTGTGATTGATGTAGCCCAAGATGCGGTTCTTCTTATAATCAGACAGGCTATAACTAGGAGGAGCAGACCCAGAGCTAGGGGCTGTGATAGAAGCAGGGAGAATCCGGCCAACATCCATATCAGCTTCTCTACTCAAAGTGCACACTGGAACACTAGTACTTACACCCCCTTGTTCCAACCCACTGCTCACATTTTGTTCCAACCCACTGCCCACATTTTGATCACTGCTACCTGGGTCCTGACTACCCTGCTCTACAACATCAATCCCATCCAAACTAGTAAATCTATTCCCAATAGGGATCCCCCCCTTATCCTTCTTGTTTTCCATAGAGTTGCTTGGCTTCTTCACCTTGGTTTTATCCCCATTAACAGCTCTAGAGAAGTCAAACCCCAATATTTTCTGTTTGTTCTTCTGCTGCCCCCCATTCCCGTTTGAATTACCCTGCCCCTTATGCTCCTTATTCCGGTTATTAGCTTCCACTGGCTTAGCTTGGGCCTTTTGTTTCTTTCCACTGTTCACAGGCACAAATCCCCCAGAGTCCACTGCATGGCGATCCATATTAGGCTCCTGGCCTTTCTTTTTAGTGGGACTAGTCACCTCACTCGAACCAGCAGGTGGCTCAATCTGGGTCACATTAGCCAGACCCTGAACCTCTTCAGGCCTAGCCTTGCACTTGGCATAGGAATGACCATAAACCTTGCAGTGGCTACACCTAGGTGGCTTCCATTGGTATGTAACTTCCAATCCAACAACATTGCTTTGTTCATTATCCTTGTCTGGGTACTCAACCTCCACAACATCTGGGAGATCAACAGCTGCAGAAACTTCCACTAAAACCCGGGCATACCCCAATTTTCCTTTACCACGGTAGCATCTTTCCTTTGTAACTCTATCCATAATTTTCGGGACTCCAATGGCACTCATCAATCGGCTGACCCCAATTTTGTTCCAGAGATCAAGAGGAATCCCATGGATGGCCACCCACAAAGGAATGGTGTTAGGCTCAGTTTTCTTCATCCCCAACCCAGGTTTCCATTTGTTTAGGATTAGGGGAATACCTCTTAGCATCCAGGGGCCATTTTCCATAACATCCAACATTCCTTGTTCAGATTTAAACCGAAAAAAGAAACATCCAGTGGCACTTTTAGTCACTTCCTCAAGCTCATAGGCATGCCATAACCTACGAACAACCTTGTCAACATAGTTGTAGTCCATCGAAGTGCCAAGGAAGAACCCAAACAGGTGATTAGCAAGAGCTGCTTCTGATTGCCGGATATCCTCATCAGACAGAACAACACGAATTTTGCCATCGGGCATGGTGGTAGGGGGGTAGAACTCAAGGCATGAGCTCTCCTGTTCACTACCCTGCCGGATTAGGTCAGCAAAAGAGATAGGAACCGGATTTACCTGAGTATTGCAAGTGTCGACCTCCATATCTCCCAATTTTTGCCGATGGCCTGATTCATCACCACTGGACTGCTGAAACCGATGTTCCTGAGTAGCAAGGGGCTTCTCCTTCAACATATCTTGGGTTTCTTGTATGAATTGCCTAACCCGAAGATCGGTCAACAGAGGAGAAAACTTCACCTTTTTCTTATCCCTCCGAACATTGCTCATTCTTTGAATTCGTGTAATACCTTCCCTCCTGTTCTTGTTCTTAGCATACCGGCGCTCCCTAGGCGACATGGAAGCTTCAATTTGATCCACAGGTGGTAGCTCCATTTCGATCTCTTCGATTTCCCTTTCAGGCTCATCAGGTCTGGGATCCCCACTCAGGGTGTTCAATGTTTGCCCTACCCGATTGTTTGTCCCTATTTGTACATCCCCCACAAGCGCGGCTGCTGTCCCCACCACCAACGGTGGTTTATCGGGTGGAAGAGGCTGAGGGACAGAACCCTCAGCCGATGGCTTCATGATCGGTAAAGCAAAGGAACGGCAGAGAGAATTTTAGAGTGAGAAAGAAGAGAGAGAAAGAAAATTGCAAAAATGAAAAACCATAGGGTTTAGGGTTTAGGGTTTAGGGTTTAGGGTTTAGGGTTTAGGGTTTAGGGTTTAGGGTTTAGGGTTTAGGGTTTAGGGTTTAGGGTTTAGGGTTTAGGGTTTAGGGTTTAGGGTTTAGGGTTTAGGGTTTAGGGTTTAGGGTTTAGGGTTTAGGGTTTAGGGTTTAGGGTTTAGGGTTTAGGGTTTAGGGTTTAGGGTTTTTTTTTTGAAAAAGGCAATGCCTTGGTAAATTTTATTAAAAAAGAATAAGGTGTTACAAACAAAACGCATTCCCCCCCTCCAGCGCATTTTAGCATAGAGGGGGGAAACCGCAAAACTAAAAACAAACAACCAAAGTTAGGCACGCAGACCCAAATCTAAACAAAACAAACTTAGGCACGCAGGCCCAAATAAACAAGGAATTATACTAACTCCAAGATAGTCGTGAAAAGAGTTTTCTAATCCCAAATAAACTAACCAACTCCAAACCCAATCCTTCTTCATGATAAAATCTTCCATTTCATGTCATCAACCGCACCCATACTTGGTTCCATCCCCGTCCCATTTCTAAGGCACATTTAGGGAACATAACACCCAAATGAAAGATTGTAACAAACACTTAAGAAGATAAGTGTCCACTTAAGCCCATACTTAAGTATGTTTTCTCCCCCATTTCTAAGGCAATTAAGAAAACAAGTGCAATCTTCCAATCAAGTGTTGATGATGAAAAAGAAATCTTAAGCATAAGGAAGAGAGCTTAGATAAAAACAAAGAAGCCATGGATCAATACAATCACATACATTAGGCCATGTATCCCACATCCAATGCAAAATGCATCAAAATAAAGACCTTATCATTTAGCCATATCCATTCCTCATGTATGTCAATTGCACTAGTCATGACCATGTATCCACATCAGTATACTAAGCCAAAGCGAAACCAAACCAGAAAATATAAGGCAACCACATCTAATGTATGCAGTCCCAATATAATTACCTCGGCTAAGAACAAAAACCATGCAAGCAACACAACCATACATGCAACATGAAAGAATTAACACCATGCAAGTCGGCCCAAAAGCAATCAAAGCTTCGGCCAAAGTGTGCAGATAAACCATTCCCCTCCGAAGCTTAAATCCTTAATTCGATCAACCCAATTCCAACCAACTAAACCAAACCCAATAAATTTTAAGGCAACCGCAAAATACTTGCAATCCCATATTTCCATTATCAAACAGTAAGAAACTCCAACATGCACAAAATACAAAGATATCCCAACTCTCATGATAATCACATCCACCATGATTTGTCAACCCTTGGTTAGCCAACTCCATCACCATGACAATCGGCCAAATCACTTAGACATTTAACCATCAATGAGAATTAGAAAACAATAAGAACAACAACCCGTAAACCTCTATCCACGGCAGCTTACAACCATAAACCATGCATGCAAGACCAAATAATCAATGATAGCCGCAATATAATACCTTGTATCCGCCACACCATGCAACCATTGAAACCAACCTACGGACACCATGCCTCCTCCCTAATCAGACACTTGCAAACCATAACCAAAACATAAGAAGATAAGCAGCAACCAAAACATAGGGTTTAGGGTTTAGGGTTTAGGGTTTAGGGTTTAGGGTTTAGGGTTTAGGGTTTAGGGTTTAGGGTTTTTTTTTTTGAAAAAGGCAACGCCTTGGTAAATTTTATTAAAAAGAATAGATGTTACAAACAAAACGCATTCCCCCCCTCCAGCGCATTTTAGCATAGAGGGGGGAAACCGCAAGAAACTAAAACAA
>CM018683.1:74516724-74524988 GCA_009363875.1 Mikania micrantha
TCTTGATCATATGATATGTGTCACTGTTATCTGCGTGATTTCATGTGATTAACTGAATTTGTGGATTTCATGGGATTGTTGCCGTTAGTATCTCTATCATGATATCAAAGTCCTCATTCTTGAACTGTATCTAGTGAACCCATGTGTGGCCGAACAGAAAACATTGATAGTACTATCGGTTGACACCCCATTCACTGGGAGGATTGCATCTCCCCTGGTGTGAATGTTTGTATTCTGTTTCCTGAACTTCTTAATGGTGTGATAGACATTAAGATAATGAGGCAATAAGATATTTACCGACGGGTAATATCGAGAACTGAACATATCGTCCGAAAGGAACTAGATACGGGTCCCATGGTTATCCGGAACTGTGAACATGTATTTGAACTTAACTGTCATATCATATGATTTAACTAAACTGTATGAACTCACCAGCTTTGTGCTGATGTTTTCGAAACTAAAACTTTTGCAGGCAATCAAGGACAACGGTGAGGATGCACTCACAGCACTAGCAACAACTATAATTAAATAAATTGTAATATGTATAAACTGTAATAATATTTGTAACCACGAACCTTGTAATGTAAGTTTTACTTTTCGTAATCTGTGTGCTATGATGATACCGGATCAAGTAAGTCACCCCTCATGCTCTGAGACATCACCACTATGCTTCCGCTACCCTTTTGATGACATCATTCTCAGGTGACGAGAGGTGGGGGTGTGACAGGGTGGTATCAGAGCCACAGGTTATAGAGAACTAGGTGGACATAGGGGCCTAGACTATAACCATAGGCTCGTATAATGACACAGAGAGCACCGAACATTATTATTGAACAAAACTTGTTTTGAATTAAGCCAGGGTAATCAGGTGGTACAAATTCCAGTTATGAGTGGCCAGCGTAACTGAAATTTGCAACACGTGTGCATTCTAGTTTATTTCAATTCAAGCAGAACCTTAATAACAATTCTAAAGACTAATAGTTGCTTTGAGATAGGAAGAGATATCATATCATGTTTGTATTGAATATTATTATTCAATGTTTATTTCATGATACTGATCTAGAACTTTGTTTATTCAGCAATGGCGAACCCGGGAGAAAACTATATTTACCAGAGATTCCCTTACATCATCCTTGACGACACACCCAGTGACAGCTCGGGATCGAGCTCGGGTGCAGTACCATCTCATGCGTCTTCTGTATCATCTCAGGTGGGACCACAGCTACCAGCTACACCACCCGGATCTCCTTTTGTACCACCACTACCGCCCGGATCTCCGTTCATACCACCACCACCACCGGGATCCCCACCGGTGCACAGTCCACCCCACTCACCGCTGGCCGACGCTTCGGCCATGAGGAGGCAGAGCTCCTCACCACACAGAGCCCCGGCATGGGACGGGCTCAGGCGTATGCGGGGCCAGGCCCGCAAGACTACGGGACTACCTCCACGACGCCCTATGGCTCCACGGGACGAGCCAGCACCAGTACACGAGGTGGGAGAATCCTCCCACCAGGCTGAGCTTCGGGCTCAGGTACAGCAGGTATCTCAGGACCTGCTGGGCCTCCGACAGGATTTGCAGCAGCACCATGCCACGATGGAGGACACCCGTAACACGGTGTTGGAGATTCTCACGTCTCACCTGGCTCTTATGGAGCATGTGACTACTCAGGGTGCGGACACCCTAGCCTGGAGGGCGACCATTGAGGATCGCCTTCGGAGGACCTGGTGGAGGGAGATGATTGCTGCATGTAAGCAGCGGATGGCAGCCTTTGGGGAAAGGCTGCAGGGACTGATCTGGATGCTCGGTACGCTGAGCACCGAGGCTAGACTTATCTGGTTAGCTATAGTACTTGCTACTATAGCTATAGTGCTAGCCTGTTTACCGTATTTCTTACGGTAAGTCAGATCAGTTGACCCACATTTTTGGGATTTTCATTGTACATATCATAGACGGATAGGTTGTTTGTATGGATATATTATGAGGGCACTCTTTGTATTATAAACTTTATGGTTCTATAATAACAGTGTTGTTTTAATCAAATGTTTGTTTCTGTATATCTGTTGTATGTTATGTGAACACTATATCTATATCAGTATGAGAACGTATCTATGAACATATCAGTATGGGAACGTATCTAACTGAAAACATATTGCGCTGATATACAGTACGAGAGCCATACTGTATGCGAATATGTCGAACTAAAAATATATATATTGTGCGAAAATACAGTACGAGAGCAATACTGTATGCAAATATATCTAACTGAAAATATATTGCGCTGATATACAGTACGAGAGCCATACTGTATGCGAATATATTTAACTAAAAACATATATTGCGCGAAAATACAGTACGAGAGCCATACTGTATGCGAATATATTAACTAAAAGTACAGTACGAGAGCCATACTGTACGAGAACATATCTAAACGAGAACGTATCTGTAATGTGAACGAGAACATATCTAAACGAGAACGTATCTGTAATGTGAACGAGAACATATCAGTAACTAAAGTATAGTACGAGAGCCATACTATACGAGAACATATCAGTTACTAAAAGTACAGTACGAGAGCCATACTGTACGAGAACATATCTAAACGAGAACGTATCTGTAATGTGAACGAGAACATATCTAAACGAGAACGTATCTGTAATGTGAACGAGAACATAACTAATGAGAACATATATGTAATTAAAGTACAGTACGAGAGCCATACTGTACGAGAACACGTGAACATATCTGTTGTTGTGTGGGAACATATCTAGTACATGAACTGAGAACATATCCTAGTCCTGTATGAACATATCTCTAAAAACATGTATTGCGAGGCAATGAGTTGGGTTATACTCTACACATGTTTTGAAATAACAGGACTAAGTATAACTACGAATATCTGAATGACTAGTGTGAATTGAGAACGTATCTGGATCTTTTCAATGTAGTTATACTTGAATACTTAAATGATCACATTTCAACATGAAATTGTCAGCATGCCTGAACATGGTTGAGTTATGTGATTAAAAAGGGTTATATTTTAATATTCTTGAACTGACCTGAGTTTGTCTGCATGTGAGCAGAACTATGGCTCCGAAAAGAGGTCGTCCAGCTAAGAAAGCTACTGAGAATATTACTTCCCCTGAACCGAATCCAGTTCCACCACCTGTTTCTGAAACAAATACCGTTCCTCTGGTAAACCAGGACCCAAACCCGACACAAATGGCAGCTCCTAGTGGGTCGGTATTGAATGAAGCAGCTATAGCCCGAATCGTAAAGGAACAGTTATCGGCTGCTGGCATTGTAATACCACCACAGCCACATGTCACTTCTGGGTCTGGTCATGTGGAACATAATGCCACAGGTGGACACGTTGAAACTGTTCATACCACAGGCACAACTACTACTGCTCCTGATCCACCACGACAGGGATGTACGTATAAATACTTTGCTTCCTGTAACCCACCTACTTTCACAGGTAGGGAAGGAGCGGCTGGACTCCTTAGGTGGATCGAGGAGATGGAAACAAAACTGAAAATCAGCCAGTGTCTGGAGGAGCATAAGGTGTCTTATGCTGCCTGTTCTTTGAAAGAATCAGCTCTTACCTGGTGGAATACCCAGGCTAAAACTTTGGGTTCTGTTACAGTTGATTCTATGGGCTGGAATGAATTCAAAACTCTGATTAGGTCAGAGTACTGCCCAATCACTGAAATCCAAAAACTTCAGGAGGAATTCTGGAGTCACTCAATGGTCGGTGCTGATTCTTTAGCCTACACCGATCGTTTTCATGAACTTACTTGTCTACTTCCCAATATGTTTCCAACTGAGGCAGCATTGATTGAGAAGTATATCAAAGGGTTGGTTCCCAGATTCGGGGAAATGTAACTGCTGCTGAACCCACAACCCTTAAAAGAACCATTCTGTTGACCACCAAGCTTACCGATGAGGCGGTAAGAAGTGGTACATTGATCTCAAAATCTCAGACGGCCGTGGGCCGTAGTGAAGCTGGTACCTCGAACGTTTCTAAAGGTACCAAACGTAAATGGTTTGGCAAGTCCAAGACCAAAGCTCCAGCTGAAACCAGTCAGAACAAACCAACCGTGAAAAACTATGGAGCGGGCGGTACCGGAGAGGAAAGTTTACACTGGGCCGGCGCCCAAATGTGATAGGTGTCCCTACCATCACACAGGACCATGTCCTGTT
Source organism: Mikania micrantha (assembly GCA_009363875.1). Lineage (NCBI taxonomy): Eukaryota > Viridiplantae > Streptophyta > Magnoliopsida > Asterales > Asteraceae > Mikania > Mikania micrantha. The sequence continues at coordinate 74,520,929 of CM018683.1, forward strand.
TGTGCAAAATGTAATCGGGTAGGACACTATGCTAAATACTGCAACTTTCCTGCTCGTCAACCAAACCAAGCTCCACGACCCACTGCTCAAACGAACCGGTCATGTTACACTTGTGGAAGCCCTGATCACCTCATGCGCAATTGTCCAACCAATAACACCAATCCAGGGAATCAAGCTAGGGGCAGAGCTTTTCAGATTGGTGCAGCCGAGGCAAGACATGATGCAAACATTGTCACTGGTACGTTCCTTCTCAATAATCTTTATGCATCAGTTTTATTTGACACAGGAGCAGATAAGAGTTTTATTTCTCCTGAATTTGCATCATTACTTTCATTGCCTACGTAGTAGAACTAGAAACTCCTTATGTCATTGAACTTGCAAACGGCAAGATGATCAAAACTAGCAGTGTTATTCAAGGATGTTCCTTGAATCTGAATGATCACCTTTTCTGTATCGACTTACTTCCTATTGAGCTTGGTAGCTTTGATGTCGTGGTAGGCATGAATTGGCTTTCTGATAACCAAGCGGAAGTTGTATGTCAAACTAAGGTGATCCGTATTCCATTACCTAACGGTAATACACTGGTAGTTCAAGGAGAACGAGCCGGTAGAAAACTTGGTCTCATATCTTGTATGCGGACTCAGAAATTTTTAAGGAAAGGCTGTTATGCTTTCCTGGCACACGTGACCGAGCACAATTCTTCACCTACACGTATCACTGATATCCCAGTAGTCAAAGATTTTCCTGAAGTTTTTCCTGAAGATATATCAGGATTACCCCCAACAAGACAGGTTGAATTTCGTATTGACTTGATTCCTGGCGCTGCAACTGTTGCTAAAGCCCCGTATCGGCTTGCGCCATCTGAAATGCAAGAACTTTCAGGTCAATTACAGGAACTTCTTGATAAAGGTTTCATTCGACCCAGTTTTTCACCCTGGGGAGCACCAATTCTTTTTGTGAAAAAGAAAGATGGATCATTCAGGATGTGTATCGACTACAGGGAACTCAATAAACTGACAATCAAGAACCGTTATCCATTACCTCGTATTGATGATCTGTTTGATCAGTTGCAAGGTGCTACATATTTCTCAAAAATTGATTTGAGGTCCGGATATCATCAGTTGCGAATCCATGACAATGATGTTCCAAAAACTGCTTTCCGAACCCGGTACGGACATTACGAGTTTTTAGTAATGCCGTTTGGTTTAACCAATGCACCTGCAGTTTTTATGGATCTGATGAACCGAGTATGTAGACCTTATCTGGATAAGTTTGTGATTGTATTTATTGATGATATTCTCATTTATTCCCGAACCAGCAGGAACATGCCCAACATCTGAAACTCATCTTAGAACTTCTAGCACGTGAACAGCTATATGCCAAATTTTCCAAGTGTGAATTTTGGTTACGAGAAGTTCAGTTTCTGGGGCATGTTGTGAATGAGAATGGTATTCAAGTGGATCCCAGTAAGATCAAAGCGGTAGAACAATGGGAGACACCCCGAACCCCGACTGAAATACGTCAATTCTTGGGGTGGCAGGTTATTATCGTCGATTTATCAAGAACTTTTCAAAAATCGCTCTGCCACTTACCACTTTGACTCAGAAGAACCAACCGTTTATATGGGGTTCCCAACAGGAGGAGGCTTTCCAACTGTTGAAACATAAACTCTGCAATGCACCTATCTTAGCACTACCGGAAGGTACAGATAACTTCACGGTTTATTGTGATGCTTCCCGTCAGGGACTTGGGTGTGTTTTAATGCAGAACGATAAGGTGATCGCTTACGCTTCTCGGCAGTTGAAAGTACACGAGAAGAACTATACCACTCATGATCTAGAACTTGGTGCAGTTGTGTTTGCACTCAAGATTTGGAGACATTATCTGTACGGAACCAAGTGTATTGTGTACACGGATCACAAAAGTCTCCAACATATTCTAGATCAGAAAATGTTGAACATGCGACAAAGGCGATGGGTTGAACTCTTGAACGATTATGATTGTGAAATCCGTTATCACCCAGGCAAGGCAAATGTTGTGGCCGATGCCTTGAGTCGCAAGGAACGGGTCAAACCCCTACGTGTGAGAGCGTTAGGTTTGACTATCCAAACCAGTCTAATTCCTCAGATTAGAAATGCTCAGCAACAAGCTTTACAAACAACGAATTATTCTGCTGAGGGACTAAGAGGATTAGATAAGAAACTCGATACTAAGGCTGATGGACTGTTGTATTTCAAAGACCGAATGTGGATTCCTCTATTCGGTAACTCTCGAACAACCATCTTGGATGAGGCGCACAAATCCAGGTATTCTATTCATCCAGGTGCCGATAAAATGTATAAAGATCTTAGAGATTTTTACTGGTGGCCTGGGATGAAGAGAAACGTATTAGAATACGTGGACCGATGTTTAACGTGTCTTAAAGTGAAGGCTGAACATCAACGACCTTCTGGGTTACTCCAACAACCTGAGATTCCCATGTGGAAATGGGATCAGATCTCTATGGATTTCATTACAAAACTACCCAGAACGTCACGTAACCATGACTCGATATGGGTTATCGTTGATCGCCTTACTAAATCTGCGCATTTCTTACCCATCCGAGAAGATTACTCTATGGATCGACTGGCTAAACTCTATGTTAATGAGATTGTATCTCGACATGGAGTACCGATCTCTATCATTTCATGACAGAGATAGTCGATTTATGTCACGATTTTGGCAAACTCTTCAGAATGCTCTGGGCACGCAAATCAATATGAGCACATCCTATCATCCACAAACGGATGGGCAAACGGAGCGAACAAATCAAACGTTAGAAGACATGCTCAGAAGCTGTGTGTGTGTGATTGATTTTGGAGGTAGCTGGGATATTCATCTTCCACTTGTGGAATTCTCGTACAATAACAGCTACCATACCAGCATACAATGCGCTCCATTCGAGGCACTGTATGGGCGCAAGTGCAGATCTCCTATTTGCTGGTCGGAAATAGGAGAAAATCAAATCATTGGCCCAGAATTCATCCAGAAACCACTGACAAGATCGCACTGATTCAAGAACGAATTAAAGCTGCTCGCGATCGTCAAAAGAGTTATGCTGATAACCGTCGTAGACCACTAGAATTCCAAGTTGGTGATCGTGTAATGTTGAAAGTATCACCCTGGAAGGGCATTTTCAGATTTGGTAAACGAGGTAAACTCTCACCGAGGTTTGTAGGGCCATTTAAAATTCTTGAACGAATTGGATCTGTAGCCTACAGACTCGAATTACCTCTTGAACTCAGTAACATTCATGACGTTTTTCACGTATCAAATCTGAAAAAGTGTTTAAACGATGAATCTTTGATCGTACCTCTTGAAGAACTTCAGATCGATGATAAACTTCAGTTTACCGAAGAACCGGTAGAAGTAATGGATCGAGAAGTTAAGGTACTCAAACGCAGTCGCATACCAATCGTTAAAGTTCGCTGGAACTCTCAACGAGGACCTGAATATACCTGGGAACGTGAAGATCAGATGAAAGCCAAATATCCTCACTTGTTCTCATAAACAATTGTCGACAGATAAGTCTTCACTAAATTTCGGGACGAAATTTCTCTAACAGGAGGAGACTGTGACAGTTGCGTACGAAGAATTCGGCATTAATGACGTAAGCACATTTGATCGTGTTTGAAATCCACGAGGAATTAACAACTTTTGTTAATGGGGATTGTTAGAACGTGAAAAATGATGAACGTGGGCGAAAACCGCACGCAAAACGGAGTTCGTATGCCCCCGGAATCGCGAAACGAAGTTTAAATCAAAAATGGGCTGAAAATCGGGTCAGGCGGTACGCCTGGCGTGGGTGTACCAACCCAGGCGATACGCCTGGCGACTATGTCGGCAAAAAAATATAATTGATGATCAGATCGCATAGAATTGTCCAGAACTTCATTTCTCGTCCCTGTTTCGTTCTTAGACGAAAAAGCCAGCCATCCTAACACTATTCAAACTTCAAATCTAAGCTCCTCAAACATCTGGATCATCCCACGGATCGTATATACAAGTCCCGATCGTAGTT